>OY757010.1:85125318-85137818 GCA_963580285.1 Lucinisca nassula
AGAATTGCCACAGTGACCTTGACCTTGAGGCCATGACCTTGAAAGTCGAACTTGCTCGAGATATTTTTATAAGGAACATTTGTGTGAAGTTATATTGAAATTGGTGGAGAAATGTAGGCGCTAGAGCGATGACAAAGTTTTTCTAAAAATAGCCACAGTGACCTTGACCTTGAGGTCATGACCTTGAAAGTCAAACTCGCTCGAGATATTGTCATAAGGAACATTTGTGTGAAGTTATATTGAAATCAGTGAAGAAATATAGACGCTAGAGCTATGTTGTGCAAGGGGATAATTAAAATTTTTTAAGTCTGTGACCTTGACCTTGAGCTCATGGACATGGGTGGGTTTTTTTTGGTTTCGGTTTTACGGCCCTTTCAAGATTATTTCACTCATATCGAGCCGATCGTTAATCAGAGGTTGGCGAAAACTGGAGTACCCGGAGAAAAACCACCTGACCTTCCGTTGCAGAACTTGGCGTCTCACACGTGGCCCGAGCGAGGCTCGAACCTACGGCGGTGAGAGACCTAATGACTAAGAGTCAGCGCTCTTATCCACTAGGCCACGGAGGCCCGTAGGACATGGGTGGGGGTATCGATGAATAAAATGGACAGGTATCTAACATCATACCAAATATCAACTCAATCCATCGCACGACTTGGAAAATATCAACTCTTAAAATATCTAATTAAAAATTTCTAAGTCTGTGACCTTGACATTGAAGCCATAGGCATGAGTGGGGGTATCGCCAAATAAACATTTGGACCTGTATCTATCATCATAGCATACATAAGCCAAATCCATAATAAAGTTTGGAAAATTTCAGCTCTTTAAAATCTCTTACATTAAAATTGTCTGTGACCTTGACCTTGAGGTCATAGGCATGGATGGGGGTATTGCTGAATAAAACATTGTACCTATATCTATCATCATATGAACCAAAGCCATCATAAAAGTTAAGGTTCTACCAGGTACAAATACTGGAGTCTTTAACATGGAAAATTTCTGAGTCCATGACCTTGACCTTGAGGCCATAGGGATGGGTTGGGGTATCGCTGAATAAAACTTTGGACCTATATCTATAATCATACCAAATATGAGCCAATTCCATCAAATGGTTTGGAAAATATGAGTTCTAAAATGTTCAAGTCTACCTGCTACAAAAACCTTAACCTGAGTCTTTAACATTGAAAATTTCTAAGTCTGTGACCTTGACCTTGAGGTTACAGGCAAGGGTGGGGGTATTGCTTAATAAAACTTTGGACCTATATCTATCATCTTACCAAAGATGAACCAGTTCTAGCAAATGGTTAGGAAAATATGAGTTCTAAAAGTTCAGGCTCTACCTGTTACAAAAACCTTAACCTGAGGTTACAGGATCACGTACGTACGTACATACACACACACGTACACATGTACGCACGTATGGAAAACCGAAATACTATATGCCTCCGGCATCATATGATGCGGGGGCATAAAAATACAAAAATATTCTAAATTTTCCCTCTCTATTTATGTTGGTTGGTTGATTTGAGGTTTAACGTCCCCGTCAACACTGTAAAGGTCATTTTGGAGACGTTGCTTCCAATTTTGTGGGACTTTTACCCGACACTGAGATGAAATGACATCTCAAGCCCTGTCGCCTAATGAAACCAATAGGGTTTATTAGCATGGACGGTCTGCCTCGCACCGCGGTTCCTGGACAGGCTTAGATCCTCTAAGCGGTTTACCAGTACTAGTGTGCGGGCCAGATTCAGCTCTGCGTGGAAGCATCATGCAGCCCATATATTTCTCCAAGCCCCTATGGGCGGGGGCCGCTATTTCTTATGTAGAGAAATTTCCTAGGGATCCAAGAACTGGTTTGACTCAGACATGGTAAACAAGACATCTGTCTTGGAGCAATCAAAGTTCTACTGTAGTGTCAAGATACATACCGTAATTCCCTGTGTAAACCACGCACTTTTTTCACCCAGAAAACGGTGAAAAAAATCCCCTGCGTGTAATACAATGGCATAGAAAAATGACATTGTTTTTCTCGAAAAGTCGGCAGGTCACGAAAACCCATTACAAATACAATGTGACACTTTGAGACCCTCATAAAGTTCGTTTGACATATAATTCATTGAATCATTCATACCATAAAAGATGCAATCAATATTCCTATCTCAGACATCAACCTTTCATGCATATTACCTTTTATTTGCACAAAAATAACTTCCATATTTTCCACATTTTCACAGGCAGGTATACCCAAATTTACGTAATGAACTAATTTGCTGAATCTGAATAGACTGGTCACAAAACAGTGGTTTGTTGGAAATACAGAAATTCTGCATTTTTTGAAAACTTCGTATAATAATAATAATAATAATAATAATATTATTATTATTATTAATAAATATACTTATAGTATTAATTATGATAGTTAATGTATGTCAACAAAGTTCCAAATTGCACAGGGCATCGGGTTCCTTGAAGTCAGCCATGAATCACCGTTTTATTAACAGTAAATGCAAAATGGGCTTCTTTAATTGAGTGAGATGTTTGGCTCATGCTGAGAAGGTGTTAATTATGGGATTAGCATAGAGAACGTGTGAAAAAACAGAGGTGTCAAACTACTCAATCTACCTGTAGATACCTTTAATTTCTGTCAATAACGCTATGGAGCACCTGCCTTGGAGGCATGTTGTCACAATTTTACCTTTGGAAAGAAACCTGTTTATATCTTTCCTTGTGAAAGAAAACTGGGAAAACGCATTGTCATCTTTCATAACAAACGAATAACCGCAGACTTAAAATGTCACCTTGTCACACACCACCGTTATGGGTAAAGGGAGAACAGCCTATGCTACAAGAGAGAAACTAACCACTATTCTGTTCTATAACTACTGGGAAATATACCTATAACCAGTCAGGCTATTTTGATAGTAGCCAATCAAAATTCGTGTACTTTCATTTTCAATCGAAATGGCGTCTGAGAAAAGCATTCTGTGATACTTGGGAAAAGCATGTGCGTGTTTTAGACTGGAATATCTTTTTTTAACATATCTTGGACTCAGAATTGAGGTGCGTGTTATAGATGAGTGCGTGGTATACACAGGGAATTACGGTATTTTTGAAAGTCTAACATTTATAGTTGCCAAGAGTAACTAAAATAAAATTTACTTATCTAGCCCATATCTATCTTGAGCTCTATAGCCAAAAAGAAAATCTTGGGCCGGTTGTTCAAAACTAATGATGTTGTTAGTTAACAAATCGTTAAAAGTTTGATCATTTAATATGGCAAATATGCTATTTTTTTTTTTGCAAATATGCTAATATTTTTGCTGAAAAAATGTGAGCAGCTTTTGCATTTGCAAAAGCTGCTCACATTTTTCAAGCAAAAAATAACAAAATTTTATATATTGTACTTGCTTGAACACTTAACAATATGACCACTAATGAGCTCGTTAAGCTAACGCTGCTTTGAACAACTGGCCTCTGGCTGCTAGAAGATTACATAAGAAAAACTTCCATAAAGTTTTGTAAAAATATCTGCAATGGTTTGGCAGAAAAAAATACTATTTTTCAATTTTCCCCATTTTAAGTCTATGGAAACTCTAAGCTACCATAGCAACCAAACTAAAAGAGCCAATTTTTGTAAAAAAAAACAACAAAAATAAACAAGAGGGCCATGATGGCCCTGGATCGCTCACCTGATCCATAGGGTAACAAGTGGGCCCTGGGGAGGGCCATTATTGACCACAGGGTTATAATGTGCATAATGTTGAGGGAGGTCTAAAAAAGTGAAGCTTCATACCAAATATCAAAGACATGGGCATTGCAGTTTCAGAGAAGTAGATTTTTAAAGATTTCCCTATATAAGTCTATGTAAAACCAAAGGGCCCTGGAGCGGGGGCATTTTTGGCACCAGGGCTATAATTTGAATAATCTTGGTAGAGGTCCACAAGATAAAGCTTCACACCAAATATCAAAGACCTGGGCCTTGCCGTTTCAGAGAAGAAGAATTTTTAAAGATTTTCCTTATATAAGCTAATGTAAAACAAAAAGGCCCCAGGGCGGGGGTATTTTTGGCCCCAGCAATATAATTTTAACAATCATGTAAGGGGTCCACTAGATGAAGCTTCATACCAAATAGCAAAGACCAGGGCCTTGCGGTTTCAGAGAAGAAGATTTTTAAAGATTTTCCCTATATAAGCCCATGTAAAGCCAAAGGGCCCCGGGGCGGATGCATTTTTGACCCCAGCACTATAATTTGAACAATCTTGGTAGGGATTGCTAGATGAAGCTTCATACCAAATATATGGGCCTTGCTGTTTCAGAGAAGAAGATTTTTAAAGATTTTCCCTACAAAGCCCATGTAAAACCAAAGGGCCCGCAGGCGGGGGCATTTTTGGCCCCAGCACTATAATTTGAACAATCTTGGTAGGGGTCCACTAGATGAAGCTTCATACCAAATAGCAAAGACCTTGGCCTTGCAGTTTCAGAGAAGAAGATTGTTTTAAAGATTTTCCATATATAAGCCTATGTAAAACCAAAGGGCCCCGGGGCGGTGGCATTTTTGGCCCCAGCACTATAATTTGAACAATCATGGTAGGGATCCACTAGATGAAGCTTCATACCAAATATCAAAGACCTAGGCCTTGCGGTTTCAGAGAAGAAGATTTTTTAAAGATTTTCCCGATATAATTCATGTAAAACCAAAGAGCCCCGGGGCGGAGGCGTTTTTGGCCCCAGCACTAAAATGTGAACAATCTTGGTAGGGGTCCACTAGATGAAGCTTCATACCAAATATCAAAGACCTGGGCCTTGTGGTTTCAGAGAAGAAGATTTTTAAAGATTTTCCCTATATAAGCCCATGTAAAACCAAAGGGCCCTGGGGCGGGGGCATTTTTGGCCCCAGCACTATAATTTGAACAATCTTGGTAGGGGTCCACTTGATGAAGCTTCATACCAAATATCAAAGACCTGGGCCTTGTGGTTTCAGAGAAGAAGATTTTTAAAGATTTTCCCGATATAAGCCCATGTGAAACAAAAGGGCCCGTGGGCGGAGGCATTTTTGGCCCCAGCACTATGATTTGAACAATCTTGGTAGGGGTCCACTAGATGAAGCTTCATACCAAATATCAAAGACCTGGGCCTTGCTGTTTCAGAGGAGAAGATTTTTTAAGTTTTCGGTGAAAAAATCTATTTTTGGCTACTGTGACCTATATGTGCAACGGACCGGAACCATTTGAACAACTCTGAAAGGGGACCACCTAAGGATCATTCCTGTGAAGTTTTGTCAAAATCCGATCAGTGGTTTAGGAGGAGATGTCGTTTGAAGAAAGTGTTTACGCACGCATGACAGACAAAAAGTGATCCTAATATAAAACACAAGAGGGCCATGATGGCCCTGGATCGCTCACCTTATCCATAGTGTAACAAGTGGGCCCCAGAGAGGGCCATTATTGGCCCCAGGACTTTAATGTGCATAATGTTGAGGGAGGTCTTAAAGGTGAAGCTTCATACCAAACATCAACAAAGGCTATAATTTGAACAATCTTGGCAAAGGTCCACTAGATGAAGCTACACATCAAATAGCAAAGACCTGGGCCTTGCGGTTTCAGAGAAGAAGATTTTTTTTACAGATATTCCCTACATAAGCCTATGCAAAACCAAATGGCCCCGGGGCTATATAAATCTATTTAAAACCAAAGGGCCCCGGGGAGGGGGCATTTCTGGCCCCAGGGCTATAATTTGAACAATCTTGGTAGAGGTCCACTAGATAAAGCTCCATACAAAATATCAAAGGCCTTGGCCTTGCAGTTTCAGAGAAGAAGATTTTTAAAGATTTTCCCTACAAAACCAAAGGGCCCCAGGGCGGGGGCATTTTTGGCCCCCGCACTATAATTTGAACGATCTTGGTAGGGGTCCACTAGAAGAAGCTTCATACCAAATATAAAAGACCTAGGCCTTGCGGTTTCACAGAAGAAGATTTTTAAAGATTTTCCCTATATAAGTCTATGTAAAACCAAAGGGACCCGGAGCAGGCATTTTTGGCCCAAGGGCTATAATTTGAACAATCTTGGTAGGGGTCCACTAAATGAAGCTTCATACCAAATATCAAAGTCCTGGGCCTTGCGGTTTCAGAGAAGAAGATTTTTAAAGATTTTCCCTATATAAGCCTATGTAAAACCAAAGGGCCCCGGGGTGGGGACATTTTTGGCCTCAGCACTATAATTTGAATAATCTTATTAGGGGTCCTTTAGATGAAGCTTCATACCAAATATAAAAGACCTAGGCCTTGTGGTTTCAGATAAGAAGATTTTTAAAGATTTTCCCTATATAAGTCTATGTAAAAGGAAAGGGCCCCGGGGTGGGAGCATTTTTGGCCCAAGGGCTATAATTTGACATCCTTGGTAGAGGTCCATTAGATGAAGCTTCATACCAAATATAAAAGTCCTGAGCCTTGCGGTTTCAGAGAAGAAGATTTTTAAAGATTTTCCCTATATAAGCCAATGTAAAACCAAAGGGCCCCGGGGCGGTGGCATTTTTTGCCCCAGCACTATAATTTGAACAATCTTGGTAGGGGTCCACTAGATGAAGCTTCATACCAAATATCAAAGTCCTGGGCCTTGTGGTTTCAGAGAAGAAGATTTTTAAAGATTTTCCCTATATAAGCCTTTGTAAAACCAAAGGGCCCCGGGGTGGGGACATTTTTGGCCTCAGCACTATAATTTGAATAATCTTATTAGGGGTCCTTCAGATGAAGCTTCATACCAAATATAAAAGACCTAGGCCTTGTGGTTTCAGATAAGAAGATTTTTAAAGATTTTCCCTATATAAGTCTATGTAAAACCAAAGGGCCCCGGGGTGGGGGCATTTTTGGCCCAAGGGCTATAATTTGACATCCTTGGTAGAGGGCCATTAGATGAAGCTTCATTCTAAATATCATAGTCCTTGGCCTTGCGGTTTCAGAGAAGAAGATTTTTAAAGATTTTCCCTATATAAGCCAATGTAAAACCAAAGGGCCCCGGGGCGGGGGCATTTTTTGCCCCAGCACTATAATTTGAACAATCTTGGTAGGGGTCCACTAGATGAAGCTTCATACCAAATATCAAAGTCCTGGGCCTTGTGGTTTCAGAGAAGAAGATTTTTAAAGATTTTCCCTATATAAGCCTATGTAAAACCAAAGGGCCCCGAGGCGGGGGCATTTTTGGCCCCAGCACTATAATTTGAACAATCTTGGTAGGGGTCCACTAGATGAAGCTTCATACCAAATATCAAAGACCTGGGCCTTGTGGTTTCAGAGGAGAAGATTTTTAAAGATTTTCCCAATATAAGCCTATGTAAAACCAACGGGCCCTGTGGCGGGGGCATTTTTTGTCCCAGCACTATAATTTGAACATTATTGGTAGGGGTCCACTAGATGAAGCTCCATACCAAATATCAAAGACCTTGGCCTTGTTGTTTCAGAGAAGAAGATTTTTAAAGATTTTCCCTATATAAGCCTATGTAAAACCAAAGGGCCCCAGGGCGGGGGCATTTTTGGCCCCAGCTCTATAATTTGAACAATCTTGGTAGGGGTCCACTAGATGAAGCTTATTACCAAATATCAAAGACCTGGGCCATGTGGTTTCAGAGAAGAAGATTTTTAAGTTTTTGGTGAAAAAAATCTATTTTTGCCTCCTGTGACCTAGATGTGCAACGGACCGGAACCATTTGAACAACTTTGAAAGGGGACCACCTAAGGATCATTCCTGTGAAGTTTGGTCAAAATCTGATCAGTGGTTTAGGAGGAGATGTCGTTTAAAGAAATTGTTTACGCACGCATGCACGGACGGACGCACGGACGCACGACGGACGACGGACAAAAAGTGATCCCAAAAGCTCACCTCGTCACTACGTGACGGTGAGCTAACAAGAGGGCCATGATGGCCCTGGATCGCTCACCTGATCCATAGTGTAACAAGTGGGCCCCAAAGAGGGCCATTATTGCCCCTAGGGCTTTAATGTGCATAATGTTGAGGGAGGTCTTAAAGGTGAAGCTTCATACCAAACATCAACAATGGCTATAATTTGAACAATCTTGGCAAAGGTCCACTAGATGAAGCTACACATCAAATATCAAAGTCCTGGGCCTAGCGGTTTCAGAGAAGAAGATTTTTAAAGATTTTCCCTATATAAGCCTATGTAAAACCAAAGGGCCCTGGGACGGGGGCATTTTTTGCCACAGCACTATAATTTAAACAATCTTGGTAGGGGTCCACTAGATGAAGCTTCATACCAAATATCAAAGTCCTGGGCCTTGTGGTTTCAGAGAAGAAGATTTTTAAAGATTTTCCCTATATAAGCCTATGTAAAACCAAAGGGCCCTGTGGCGGGGGCATTTTTGGCCCAAGCACTATAATTTGAACAATCTTGGTAGGGGTCCACTAGATGAAGCTTCATACCAAATATCAAAGACCTGGGCCTTGTGGTTTCAGAGAAGAAGATTTTTAAATATTTTCCCTATATAAGCTTATGGTAAACCAAAGGGCCCCGTGGCGGGGGCATTTTTTGTCCCAGCACTATAATTTGAACAATCTTGGTAGGAGTCCACTAGATGAAGCTTCATACCAAATATCAAAGTCCTGGGCCTTGTGGTTTCAGAGAAGAAGATTTTTAAAGATTTTCCCTATATAAGCCTATGTAAAACCAAAGGGCCCCGGGGCGGGGGCATTTTTGGCCCCAGCACTATAATTTGAACAATCTTGGTAGGGGTCCACTAGATGAAGCTTCATACCAAATATCAAAGACCTGGGCCTTGTGGTTTCAGAGAAGAAGATTTTTAAAGATTTTCCCTATATAAGCCAACGTAAAACCAAAGGGCCACGTGGCGGGGTCATTTTTTGTTCCAGCACTATAATTTGAACAATCTTGGTAGGGATCCACTAGATGAAGCTTCATACCAAATATCAAAGTCCTGGGCCTTGTGGTTTCAGAGAAGAAGATTTTTAAAGATTTTCCCTATATAAGCCTATGTAAAACCAAAGGGCCCCGGGCCGGGGGCATTTTTGGCCCCAGCACTATAATTTGAACAATCTTGGTAGGGGTCCACTAGATGAAGCTTCATACCAAATATCAAAGACCTGGGCCTTGTGGTTTCAGAGAAGAAGATTTTTTAAGTTTTTGGTGAAAAAAAATCTATTTTTGGCTCCTGTGACCTAGATGTGCAACGGACCGGAACCATTTGAACAACTTTGAAAGGGGACCACCTAAGGATCATTCCTGTGAAGTTTGGTCAAAATCCGATCAGTGGTTTAGGAGGAGATGTCGTTTAAAGAAATTGTTTACGGACGCACGGACGCACGCACGCACGGACGCACGACGGACAAAAAGTGATCCCAAAAGCTCACCTCGTCACTACGTGGCGGTGAGCTAAAAACAACAACACAAAAACAACAACAATAAATAAAACCACCCATAAAATCTGTAGCAAGGCTAATATGGTGCATACATGCATTTTTTTAAAGTCTCTGCCTCAAAGTGCATATGGTTTCAGAGAAGATAATTTTAACTGCTTTTTTTTTTATTCTTTTTTTTTCTATTTTGGTTTCAACAACAATCAATAAAAATTATCAAACAGCATCAAATCACATGGCTGACAAAAGATAACAGAAGGAACATTTCCTCAAAATATCTGCAATAGCTTGGCAGTAAATGCCATTTTTCAATTTCCCCCATTATAAGCCTATGGAAACTCTAAGTTGCCATATCAGCCAAACTGAAGAGCTGATTTCTGTTTTTCTACAAAAACACAGATGTCTCCCACTTTTTGACCTGTAAATATGACCTTGGCATTGAAGGTACTGACCTGGGTCTTGTGTGCAACACATCATCTAATGAAGGTGAACATTTCTGCCAAGTAATTTCAAAATCCATCAAGGAATTCAAGGAATAATAAAGTTAATGACCGGACATGAAAAAAAAGACCCTTTTTGATAGTTGACCTTTGAGTATGACCGTGACCTTTGAGGTACCCACTTGGAGCTTGGGCGCGACACATAGTCTCATGATGGTTAATATATCTCTGCCAAGTAATTTCATAACCCATCAAAGAATAAGTAAGTTATTGACCGTATAAAATAGGCCCCTTTTTTTACCTTTGACCTTGAAATTGGTGGTTAGGACCTTGGTCTTGCTCACGACACATTGTCTGATGAAAGTGAACATTTCTGCAAGGTAACTTTAAAATGTCCATCCAGAAATAAAAAAGTTATTGACAGGACATCAAAAAAGACCCTTTTTTGATTTTTAACCTCTAAGTATGACTTTGACCTTGGAAATACTGACCTGGGTCTTGCACGCAACACATCCTCTCATGATGGTTAACATTGCTGACAAGTAATTTCAAAATCCATCCAGGAATAAGAAAGTTATTGACCAAAAACAAAAAAAGACCTTTTTACCTTTGACCTCTAAATATGACCTTGACCTTGGAGGAACCAACCTGGGTCTTGCATGCAACACATTATCTCATGACGGTTAAGATTTCTGCCAAGTAATTTCACAATCCATCCAGGAATAAGAAAGTTATTGACCAAACACGAAAAAAAGACCCTTTTTTGACCTTTGACCTCAAAGTATGACCTTGACCTTTGAGGTACTGACCTGGGGCATGCGTGCGACATGTCATCTTATGGTGATATGTTAGATCAAAATCCATTTAAAAATAAGAGAGTTATTGACCGGACACGATTTGCCCGTAAACATGATTTTGTGGCTAACAAACTTCCAAGGGTAATAACTCACAAAGTATAAAAGCAAGTGTTACAGTTCTTGCGCTCTGCACGTCATCTAATGTTGATTAATATTTATATGAAGTTTCGTGAAGATAGTTTGAACGCTTTTCAAGTTATACAGCGGACATGATTTTGTGACAGACAGAGAGACGCCCGGGGGAAAAACAATATGTTCCCCCCGAAAAGGCGTGGTGGGGACATAATAACACAAACTTTAAATCCCCCAGACCAAGGAATCTAAATTTTATGGAGTTTGGGTTCAGTGGGTTCACAGGAGATGTCATTTGAAAGTGTTAATGATGCCAGACAGCATACAACACAACCCCATATCCTTTAAGCCTTATGCTCTGGTGAGCTGAAAGATAAAGACTGTGTATTTAGAGAGATTTTTTTTTCTTCTTTAATCTTGAAAACTTGTTGTGTGTACTCATTAGAATCACCTCATTGAGGTGATTCTAATGAGTCCACACAACATTTGTGTACCTAAGTTGCACTACAGAATATCAATAAAAATATTTAATATATCTGCATGTAATACTGCTATCAACTACCAGTTTTCCGACACAAAAATACAGAATCCCGTATCCCCTACTCATATTTTCAGATTTCATATCATCATCCTTGCTAGCTCTGAGCCCCAGTTTCGGATGTTAAAAACAGTCAAGTGTAATGCAAAATCGGATGTGAACAACGATGACGTTAGTTACATACAGTTACCGCAAATTTTCCCATAAATTTCCGCTTGTAAAAAAGACTTTATTGTGGTCTATTTTTATGTGGTTCTTCTGTCATGGTTTATTTTTGTTATGGCTTGTCTTTGAGTGTGTGTATCACTGATATTGTTTTGCTTTGGATAGCCAATTGGTCATTTTGCTGGAAAGTAACTGTCCTTTTGGCTTTCCGCTATTGATGTTTCCATTAGGTTCTAGTTGTTTCATGTCTGTGTTTTGTGTTTCTTTCCCATGGTGTCTCTGATGGGAGCTGTGGGTTAATTGTATTGATTTCTGATCATTACCTTCACTTCTATTTATTGGAAGAAAAAAGCTATATAATAAACATATTATCACTATAGTCACTTGATATGCTACACGGTATCCTGTCACTTGGATGTTTATGGATCTTACTCATCACACTCGACCCTCCGCGTCTCGTGTGATGTATTGATCTGGAAACATCCACTCAACATGATACAATGTGGCAGATCGAGTTACTGTAGTAATAATGTGTATATTGGTACTTTAATTATTTTGAAAATGTCTCCAGACATGGTGCTTACAGTAGTACTAGGTGGCTCAAACTACCATAAAAATCCTAAAAATTGGGACACCTTGAGAACTTGCTGTAAATCTCCCAAAAATTTAACAAATTTGTTTCACGGCCAAGCAAGGAGTCCTAAAAGTGCAGATGCAATGGAAAACAGTGTAGACCCTGAACAGACAGCTCCATCTGATCTGGGTCTGCACTGTTTGTTTAGGCCTGTCTGTCCCAATACCTAGGAGCTTTATGGTACCTCCTGTCCCAAAAGTTCAGGAATTATCCTGAAAATTTTCATCCATGATTCTAAAATAATGTATGATGTTTAGAAAAAGTCTCCTTATTTAGCTTGACTAATAAATACATAAGTACATGTAAGAGGTTTCTGTAGGAACTGCTGTAATACTGCAAAAAAAAAAAAAAAAAACCTGCATCATTTACCATTTCCTAACTCCCATCCTGCCACATGATAGCCTCTTTTCA